>QAOA01000289.1:1041682-1078139 GCA_003255065.1 Cercis canadensis
CTAATAATTATGTCACCAGTATATTTCATTAATTATTATTATTTATTGCCCAAAAAATATTAAACATTAATTACAACACTAATATATATTTAAAAAATATTTTATTCTTGAAATTATTTATTCTGCACAAATATAACAAGCTCTTATTTATATATTTTTTTGTTTGGTGAAAAAGAAATTTATTCATTAATGTCTTTTTAATAGTTTGAATTTATAATTATGTATTTAAATACAAAATAGTTTAATTTAAAAGGTAATAGAGTCATGTGCTCATGGCTTGTGATGCAATCTCAAACCATAAAGAAAAAAAACAAAGAGTTTATAGTCTAATAACTTCTCACATAATTAAAAAAGATTTTTATCTTTTTTTTTTTTGTTTACACCTAAGGTATCCTCACACCCTTTAGATATGGGACTAATCTCTATTCGGGATGAGAGCAGTAATCAATAAATGCCTTTCAATAAGTACAAAGGATTCGAACCCATAATCTTTGACTTAAAATGTTTTGGGACTCAGCCTGCTTTCACTAAGTCAATACCTTATTAGTTATACAAACTAGCTTTAATCCTTAATGTTAATAATAGTGACTAGTGAGTAACACCAACACCTTTACCTTTAATAGTGCGTAATTACGTATACACATAAAATACCCTATCTAGATAGTTGATTTTGATCCACACCCACTCCCACTTTTAGCTTAATCAGACAGAGCCCTCGCCACTCCCATTCATGTCCATCTTTCGTTTTCCACTCCCACAAACAGAATCAAGACTGTAAAGCACAGGCAACATAGCTCCAAAACACAAGAAAACTGGCACTGGCCCAAAAATCCAAAGCAGAAGAGGAAGCGCTGAATAGAAAAGTCTATTGCCCACAGTGTTCATTATAGTTCCCCTCTCCAAAAGCTGAGTCAAATATTCTGGGGTCACCATGGACTTTTCGTCTTGTGGTGTGCAAACGAGGATGCCCACCTGGTTGATAAACCTAATGGATTGGGTGTGACAGAAAAATGAGAACAAGAATATGGTGAGCACTGTAACATATTTAAGTGCCACCATAAGTTCACCGTGAGCTCCATAAACGGTGTCGTTGAGGGGCTTCTTCACGCTGTAAGTGCTGCTTATGACAGCTGCTAGACCCGCGGATAGCAGAATGGACGTGGTGGCCATAAGAGTTGATCCCATCACCAGATTCCGAAGACTTTGCACTGCCACGATGTTCTTCTTTTCAATGTCCTGCCATGAACAAAATGTTCACCATAAGAGCTTAAAATTGTGATAAATCTTTACTTTGATTATTTGAAAATTTGGTTTGAAATTTTTAATACCAAGAAAAGATTTAAAAAAAAAATGCATGATAAGAAAACATTATGGTGACAGGTATGAAAAATTTAAGCTGTTTTTTTTTTATTAAAAAAAATGTTTGAACTTCATGAGGCCAATATTACTCCAAAAGAAAAAAACCTTTCTTATAACACGTTGCTTATGACTTCTTTTACCAAAAATATATAAATCAAACAATCAAGTCACCAAAAGATAATGATCCAAAACTTATTTAGTGTCATCTGATGCACACCAGCTGTCGACCTGATTGTGGATAAGATGTGTCCAAAAATAGACTCTTCAAAAGTATATAAAGGAAGAAAGAAACAATGGTGACCCACTTAGCATTCATATAAAGATTTCACTTCTCTTGTCAGATTGTGGCCTAAGTACATGAAGTTTTCTTTTCTTTCCTTCCCTTCCTACTTTCATCCTTTGATGAACAAGGCAAAGATTTTGATTCATAACATCAGTTGACCACGGAAACAAAAGGCTACAGAATTATTAAGCCGGCTTTTGATCAAAGTGATGGGTCTAATTTTGCTAAAGATCCTACTTTTCTCGTAGTGAAAATTTCTAGTCTATGACTCCCAATTATATTAGATTCTAAATTGATAAACACCAAAATAAAGAGCTCGGCCATATCAACCAATATATACCTTTAATCCTTCTCATATATATGTCCAATACCAAATGTAATTTTTTTGGGGGGACAAAGCTCCAACTTCCAGAAGTAATTTCATCTGTTTGTAGCTCATTATGTAGAATTAACTAAAAAATAAATTTAATTTTAATCCACTTTCCGTGTAAATTTGCAGGTAGCGACCAATTTTCTAAAAAAAAAAATTCATTCAATTAGTATACTGTATACCATAAATCAAATTATCAAACTTACAGTTTTTAAGGCTTGTTTGATTGCTGCAAGATTCTAAACCCGATTTTGTTTTTTGGATCAAATATTTATAGAAGAATTTTTAGTAAAAAGAAGCAACAAAAGGGTATGATATTAATATTAACAACTTGGTTTTCCGGAAGACATAGTCAACTCAAAAAGAAAATTAAAGTAAAGATATATACACAAATTTTCATTCACAAATATTTCATGAAATTGCGTAGTTAGTGTATTTTAAAAGTGCAGCTTAAATTTTTTCTGTCAACTCAAATTCTATCACATACATTATTTGAAAATGATAAACATTTATTCAAAAGATATATACTTAATAGCTATAACTACAAACACTTAAGAGACGTTCTTAAGAGACACTAAATAGTTAAGCACTCAATATTTTATTATAAAAGTCTTGTATTCAAATTGAAGGGTGAAATATGACCCCAAAAAAAAAGAAAATCAAGAGGAATTAGTTATTCTGACATATTCTCATTGTAATATAAAATATTCTGGTATTGCATACCAATATAAAATACCAGAAAAAATTATCATTTTTTTTCTTTTTGAGGAAAAAAAATTATCACGTTAATTTGGCATATGAAGATAAAAAAAAAAAATCAAAATATATGCAAGATAATCATGGATGTAAGCATCTTGAATTGCAATGTACCCATTGTAAGAATCTACCAGAGTATCTTACATAGTGTGTAAATGGCAATGTACCAAATGCTCTTTTATATATATGGTCTGGTCATACTGTGGTACACTGCTGCTGACAAAATATTTATATCTGTATAGCAAGCACTACTGCTAATATTTTAGAAACTTGGAAGCGAAAACTAGAGAGAGGAGATTATGATGAAAACTCGTATGTGTATAAAATGGAAAATCTCTACATCTCCCACTACTGAAAATAACTCAGAAATTATCTAATAATCAAAATATAATATTGAGGACTAAGGTAGTACCTTCATCATGGCAGGCACCCAGAAGCGTCGGCTACTAGCATTAATTCCGATAGTGGTGGTGAAAGGCTGTGTGCGAACCTTATGCCATAACCAAACATGATATCCAATGGATAACAGAAATCCTAATGGCACCAGAATCACATCCAGATAACATTTCTTCCATTCCATATTTATCTCTCTCTCTCTCTCTCTCTCTGATCACTACCTTCTTATAAGTTTGAGGTATGTATCTTTGCTGTGATCCCGGTAGATTTTTTTTTTCTCAACTTGAACAACAGCTGTTTGTGGTGGCTAAGCAGTTCTATATAGGAAAGTCTTGTGAGTTGGAACTAAGAAAAAGCAAAGGACAAGTATCCGAATCCAATCTTGAGTTGTTTTAGTGATCTCAGCAGCTTAAATGGGCTGACAGAAATTTTCAGCGGAAAAATTATTCTTTCACATTTGCCTAGTAGTTTATGCTCATGGTAGGTTCATTATTCTTATAGATGAAAACAAAAAGACATACTATGCCGCCACAAAGAATTTCCAAAGTGTATGGAATAAGTGCCTCATAAATTTGATCCGATATGTTCGAATTCAAGGAAAGTTCCACAAGTGTGCTGTAAGCCCCCCTTTTTTTAAGTATTTATGGCATACACGTGTGTATAATAATAAGTTTAATACATTGCTTTTGGTTAGAACTTACAAGTTGTCATTTCATTATACAATATCCATAGTACTATACATCTCAATTAGTGTACATAGTTTACAGATCTTAAAGAATTCAGGTTTGAAGTTTAAATTTTTATTTTTTTATATTTTTAATTTAAAATTTTATTATATCTATTTAATAATAATAATAATAATAAAACAAATTTCAATTAATCTTTATTAAAATGAAAAGGACAATTTAAAATTTTGACACAAGACTTTAAAATAAGAGAAAGTTGCAATTGGCAAATCAACTAATTAGATGCATGAGCGACGTATATGACTCATCTGGACCATCCATACTGAAATAGAATTTAGAGATAATTATTATTTTATTTTTTTTGGCCTTGGATATTAGAAATTCATCCAAAACCCCAATGTACGTCTAATATGAAAATTATTCAAAGCATGCATGCAAAAGATAGTAAGAACATAGATATTTTAGATTTCAATATCAAACATTTTACATTCTCATGTTTAAATATGAAACATAATTATCAAGATATCAAGGTAATTTACATACACTTCAACTGTCATAAGATTTGTATTATTTAGATATAAAACGATATCATTTGGCTTTGGACGTATACTATAAACTTTGACAAAATGGGTAGGGGCAACAAAAGAGAACACAGTCTAAATATTAGTCATATCAGAATTAAAATAGGATTATATATATAGTATTATACAAAGAAATAGTGTAAGGGTATGTTTGGTATGGGATAAAGAGTTAAACATAAAAAGAGTATCATTGACTCTTTTAAGGAATAACAATAGGTGTAAATATTACTTTTTAATTATGTTTGGTATATTTAATAATTTAAGGAGATGAAGAGAGGAAGAGAATAAGTGTTGGGTTGGGTTTGTGAAGGATCAAAGTTAATGAGAGAGAAAATAATAAGTGTAAAACAATGTTAAAATTGGCATTTTAGTCATTTTAAAATGTATCAACTTTTTTTTTTTAAAAAAAAAAAGCTGAGATGAGTTTCCTCTTCTAATACAAGTTTCAAGTTTCTAATACATTTTAGAAACGGGTACAGCACCAATCTTGTGCAACATAAGTTTCTCTCAATTTATTTTTACAATCAAATATATTTAAAACAAAATAAATTTTATTTCCTTACCAAATATACCCTAAAAAGAATAAAATTATGGGTATGCGATCCCCTTGGACATCCTAGAAGGTCCCTGCATTTCTGACCCGCTAACTACCCTATATGCTGTCATTCGTAATAGGATCCACCTAAGAGATGACTTCGAAGAGAATATTGAGAATCTTGAGATATATCAAAGTGATCCAATCTCTTGGTAAGAGGTGTTGGATATAACACTAGCTTTGATTTTTATATTCTTGGATCACAGGTAAACAAATATAAGAGGATGAGATCAAAAAGGTAGTTTAGACGATCGATAATTTGTTGGAGATTCATTTCTAAATATCTTTCACAAGATGACTCTTATTGTGCAAGTAATATGAGATTCCTAACTTTTGTAAGGGAATTGAATTCCAGCATCAATAAATCAATGAAGAATACGATATAGCAAACACTTCCATAAAAGAAAAAGCAACAATTTTGGTTGCTTCTTTAATATTATGATGAGCCTAGGCCTTTGGAGACGTCACATTCGCATACCAATTGTGTTTATGCGTCTAGGTGATATTGGTTTGCTTATCTAAAAGAATTAAGGAACCATGGTTGCATTCCTCTGCCAACCCTAACCCTTTTAAGATTCTCATATTCGTTTTTCCCCCACATATGTTCCTATATACAGACATTAATTATGTGCAATTTAATCAAGTTGAACTTTTCTTCTCTAGTCCACAAATTTACTCCAATTAATCAGACTTGTCATTACCAAGTGGTCTTTAAAATTGAGGAATTTGCATGTTCTACAGTTTAAACCTAATTATCTGAATATTTTATGTTTTCACACTAGTTGTAGATATTATTCTATGATATGGTTATCTCACTGAGTCCCCCCATCCCCATATGTACAGTACTTCACATTGATTCTGATTTAACCGAGTCAATATTGTGGCGGAATATATCAAAAATGGATGGGTTATTACCTAATATTCTTAAAAACCAGCACAGTTACTACAAATCACTACGTACTGAAGCTGAACTATATTGAGTATCAAAGTCTACACTCTATCTTATGATCATCTCCTCACTTCTGCCCAAAAGGACTTCAACCTCATTGTGCATGGTTACCAACCTTTTTGCATGCAATGTTGGAACTTTTCACTGAGCTGTTATTAAATGGATTTTTTATTTTTAAAAAAATTAATTCAATGGGTTTGATCCGTAAAGCCCAGTTAAGATTTATTGTGATATATATAGTTTGGATCTATATATTAATCTTGTTGTTCCCAAGCCTACAAAATAGAAAATAAAATACAAATAATAACAATAGGTTAGAGAAAATTAAAGATGTGGCACTAAGATGAGATACGGGAATCTCGTTTTCTTTAAAACAATTCACGCCTCTCGCAGGTAATTTTTAGTATATCCACCAGGTGTAGCAAGTTCTAGACACGTTGCCTCCAGGATACAACAGTCTGGTAGTCACACCGTTTATCCTCTAATATTCTGCACAAACAGAAGGAAATGACTCTCTCCAACACCCTTCTCTACCCAAGTATTTACTCACACAATATAAGCAAATAATATGCACACACTATCATTAGGTTGCACTTACAAATGTATATCATACCAATTGTAGAAGCACATACACATATATATAGTATAGTGTACTACCTTTTCAAATTCTAGTTGTTAGCCACAATTAAATAAATATTATAAGCTTTTAAAACAAAGAATCAAAGCACAAATAAAACAGCCAATTAAAAGCCAAAACCATTCAGCCAATTAAAGCACTTCAAAGCATTTTATAATGCAATAACATAGCCATAATTGAATAGCTTTAAGGCTAATAACAAAAGCCTTTAAACACAATAAATATAGAGAAGAGTAATTGTAACATATATAACCGTTGGGAATTAAACATATAATATATTTATTTTTAATAAAATACCAACAATTCCCCACTTTTTTTATAAAAAATAAACACAAATACGTAGACACTTGGGTAGAGACAGACTATTATCCATAATAGAGGTAAATTGCCTTGAACATCTACCTAGTAAAAATATATATACTTGTTCCAGAGCCAATAGTAGTCTGTTACCTTGAACTATGACTACTTTAGGGAGATAAGATATATATCTTACATATAATAATTTAAGTGCAATATAGAGCCCTAAGCCCGCACATTAAATCGGCCTTTGTGCGTTATCCTGGTTTCATGATTATTAATCGAGAATTAAGTTTTTATTCTCATAGAAGCGATCTCATTTCACAATACTCATATAGGTGAATCTGTCAAGGGTGCTCTTGCCATTTTGTGACACCCCACTCTTAAGAGCTACAGAATTCATTAAGAGTTTTAGAAAACTCATCCTCCATCATTTTGCAAAATAGANTCATCCTCCATCATTTTGCAAGATAGATACACCTACACCTTAGGGATGGTTTATGAGAAGAATATTCTCTTAAATATATGATGTATCTCACACTCATGACTTACTCTATGATTCGTTTTTCCCTTTGAACCTACTTCTTAGGATCTCTAATCATTAGATAGGTAGGGTATCCTCATAAGTAGTATGATTTTCTTTGGGCTTCAACTTCATCCCTCTTGATGTGTTCCAAACATTTTCTCTATTTAGAGATTTTGTTAATGGATCCACAAGATTATTCTCTAATCTTACATAACTCACATGTATGGTATCATTATTTATGTAAGATCTCACAATATTATGTTTCCTCCTTATAGGTTTGGATTTACCGTTATAGTAACAGTTTTGTACTTTACCAATAGCAGCAGTACCATCACAATGTATTAATATAGGTGGTATTGGTTTTTCCCAAACAGGAATTTCAAATAATAAATCTCTCAACCAGCTAGCCTCACCACTAGCTACTGCTAGAGCAATAAGCTCAGCTTCCATGGTTGAGTTTGCAATTATTTGTTGTTTCTTAGATTTCCAACAAATTGCACAACCACCCAAAGTAAATATGTAACCAGAAGTACAAAGAGAGTCACCTAATGTATTATAATCAGCATCAGCATAAGCTTCAACCATAACTGGATATCTTTTATAAAATAAACCATAATTTTTAGTACAACATAGATATCTCATAACATTGTCAACTTCATGTCATTGTTCTATACTTGATTTACTAGTAAATCTACCAAGTAGTCCAACTGCAAATGCAATATCAAGCCTTGTACAATTAGTTAGATAATGAAGACTCCCAACAATGCTAGCATATTCCTCTTGTCTCACAATAAATTTATCCTTCGAAGTAGGATATAAACTAACATTAGCAGATAAAGGAGTTAGGACATGCTTAGCATTATTATAACCAAATTTGTTCAAAACTTTCTCTACATAATGAGATTAATCAAGAAAAATTCCATCATGCATTTTAGTGATTCTCATGCCAAGAATAACATTTGTTTCACCAAGATCTTTCATGCTAAAATTATTATGAAACAAATTTTTAGTACCTTCTATAATAGATAAGCTTGTACCAAAAATTAACAAATCATCCACATACAAGATTATAATAACATGAGAATTATCAACACATTTAAAATATAAACATTTATCACATTCACTAGATTTAAAACCATTTTCAAGCATACACAAATCAAATTTCTCATGTCATTGCTTAGGTGCTTGTTTAAGTCCATACAAAAACTTAATCAATCTGCATATCTTTTTCTCTTGGCCTTCCACAACAAAACCTTCAGGTTGTTGCATATATATCTCTTCATCTAAATTTCCATTCAAAAAAGTTGTCTTTACATCCATTTGATGAATATACATTTTATGAATAGCAGCAATAGCAATCAACAATCTAATAGATGTAATTCTAGCAACAGGAGAAAAAAATATCAAAGAAATCTAAATCTTCTTTTTAAGTAAAATCCTTAGCCACCAACTTGGCTTTGTATTTTTCTATAGTACCATCAAGTTTCAACTTTTTCCTTAAAACCCATTTACAACCAATAGCTACTCAACCATGAGGCAAATCAACTAATTTCCATGTTCTATTAGATACAAGAGATTCTATTTCATCATTTATTGCTTCTTTCCAGAAAATAGAATCATGTGATGCTAAAGCTTCTTGCAAAGAACTTGGAGTATCCTCCACATTATAAATTATATAATTATGACCAAAATATTTTTTCACTCTAGCTCTTTTACTCCTTCTAGGCTCTATTTCAAAATTTCTTTCAACTTGTAAAGAAGTAGAAGGCGTAGAAGAGTGAGATTTGTTTTCATTTAAAAATCCTTGACCCCCACTATTTTTAAAATTAAAAGAAAATTTATTTTCATGAAAAATAGCATCACTTGATTCTATAATCACATTGTGGTCAAGATCAAAAAATCTATATGTTGTACTATTCAAAGTATAACCAACAAAATCACAAGTAGAAGCTTAAGCACCCAATTTAGATCTTTTCGAATCTACAATCCTCACAGAGGCTAAACAGCCCCAAACTTTAAAATAACTTAAACTAGGCTTATGCCTTTTCCATAATTCAAAAGGAATTTTAAAAAGCTGTTTGTGAGGAACACGGTTAAGAACATAACAGGTAGTCAAAATAACTTCACCCCAAAAACTATATGGAGCACCTGAATGTAAAAGCATAGAATTTGTAAGATTAATAAGAGTTCTATTTTTATGTTCAACAACTTCATTAGAAGCAGGTGAATAAGGAGGAGTAACTTCATGAATAATTCCTAAACTTTGAATAAAATTATTCAATTCATTTGATTCATACTCTCTTCCTCTATCACTTCGAAAACGCTTTATTTTCTTTCCAAATTGATTTTCAACTTCATTTAGAAAAAAATTTAATTTCTCAAAAGCTTCATTTTTATGTGCCATCAAATATACATAAGTATATTTTGAAAAGTCTTCTATAAAAGTGATAAAAATACCTTTTTTCCTCCAAGAGTCAAAACACCATCAAATTCACAAATATCAATATGAATCAAATCCAAAAATTCAGAATCTCTCGTAACACTCTTGTGAGATCCTCTTGTAATTTTTTACATACTACAAAAATCACATTTTTTAAAATTTTTGCTCAGTTTAGGAATTAATCCTAAGTTACTCATCCTTTGCACATATTTGCTATTTATATGACATAAACACTCATGCCAAAAATTAAAAAGAAGAAAGCATATAAACAAAACTCAAAGATATATTATTCATATCAACATTTAATTTGAACATACCATCACTAGCATACCCTTTGCCCACAAACATTACATTCTTAGTAATTACAAATTGATCAGATTCAATAATTAGTTTGAAGCCAGCCTTATTGAGGAGATATAAAGACATAAGATTCTTCTTCATTTAGGGGTATAGAGCACATTCTTGAGAGTGAGAACACGCCTAAAAGTAAAGCTCAATTCTACATTATCTTCACCCAAAATTTTAGTTGTATGGGCATCACCAAGCATTATTTCCTTAGGATTCTCATAAGATTTGTACACCTTGAACCAATCCTTTTCAAAACAAACGTGCCTAGTAGTACTAGAACCAGCTCACCAACCCTTAGACCCTTCAAGCATGTTAAATTCAGTAATCATAGCCACAAGTGGCTCTTCGATAACGTTGGCTTGAGGATTAGGCCCACGTTTTCGGTATCTACAATTTTTTGCAAAATGCTCATGCTTGCCACAAACAAAACATGAAGAAGGTCTAAGGTTGGTTCATTTCTCTTTTGGGTGAAGTTGCCCTTATTATTATATGGGCTTTTCTTGTATGATTTATTTTCATCCCCTTTTTATATGGCTTCCAAATAACATATTGAATCTAACCTTTAGGCAAAGAGTCACTAGTTCCAAGAGCTTGTACCTTGGTGGTAGTTGTGGAACTCTCATTGCCGTTTTGAGTCATAAGCATGTCTTGGCTTCTAGCTTTTTCCTCCACTCTAATGCGAGTGATCAAACTCTCTAAGCTTGTTTCCTTTTGCTTGTTGAGATGACCAACACCTCCATTAGGTTTGATTGTAGAATCCATGGGAAATAAGTCTAGATTTAAATTGTCTTAAAATTGTTGTTCCCAAGCCTACAAAATAGAAAATAAAATACAAATAATAACAATAGGTTAGAGAAAATTAGAGATGTGACACCAGGATGAGGCACAGGTATCTCGCTTTCTTTAAGACAATTCACGTCTCTCACAAGTGATTTTTAGTATATCCACCAGGTGTAGCGAGTTCTAGACGCGTTGCCTCTAGGATACAACAGCCCGGTAGCCACACCGTTTATCCTCCAATATTCTACACAAACAGGAGGAAATGACTCTCTCCAACACCCTTCTCTACCAAAGTGTTTACTCACACAATATAAGCAAATAATATGCACACACTACAATTAGGTTGCACTTACAAATGTATATCATACCAATTGTAAAAGCACATACACATATATATAGTGTAGTGTACTACTTTTTCAAATTCTAATTGTTAGCCACAATTAAATAAATATTATAAGCTTTTAAAACAAAGAATCAAAGCACAAATAAAATAGCCAATTAAAGCACTTCAAAGCATTTTATAATGCAGTTACATAGCCATAATTGAATAGCTTTAGGCTCTGTTTGGGAGTTTTTTTGGAGGGGAGAGGAGAGGAAAGGAAAGGAAGGGAAAGGAAAGGGAGGGGTTTTCCTTTTCTTTGTTTGAATGATTAAAATGAGGAAAAGGAAAAGAAAGGGAAGAAAATGTCTTATTGTAAAATATTTTTACTAGTTTACCCTTTATTATCTTTTCACTCTTTTTTTCTAATTCAATTTTTTTAATTATAAATGTAATTATTATTTATTTATTAAAAAAATAAAAATTGACAATAACCGAATTCATACTCTAATTAAGTACATTTTCATAAAAAAGTAAAATTTCATAAATATTAAATTATTAATATATAATATACACTTATTGCTTCTAATGAGTCATAAAAAAATTAATATACTATATATTTTCAAAAAGAAAATAAACTGTGCATCTGAAAAATTATGCAAATTCTATTGCTTTATGGGTTGCAATTAATTAAATTAGAGTGATGATAAAAGGGATTATTTATAATTTTTTCATTAGATGGATATAATTAAAATTTTTAATTAGAAATATAAAAGAATTACAATTTAAACATAAAACTTCAACTTTTTTGCTTTCTTTTCTTATCCAACAATTCAATGGTGGCAGACAGTATGGGTAAATTAGTAAATTAATTCTCTACCCCTCAAAACCCCCCAATTTAGGGGGTTGAAATTTGTGAATGAAAAAAGGAGTGCAAGGGTCAAAGTTTAACCATTGGTCTCCTTCCCCTTTCAAACTTAAAACTCCCAAACAAGGGAGTGGACTCTTTCATTCCTCTCATTTCCTCTCCTTTCCCCTCCAAAAGAACTCCCAAACATACCCTTAAGGCTAATAACAAAAGTTTTTAAACACAATAAACATAGAGAAGAGTAGTTGTAACATATATAACCGTTAGGCATTAAACATATAATATATTTATTTTTAATAAAATACCAACAAATCTCATATTAAAGTGTGTTTCATATTTCTCTTATTGTTATAATGTTACTTAACTATCATGATTAGCTGGGCTTTAGTGTTTTTTTTTTTCTTGAATGAATCATTTGTGTTGTGTCAAACTTATCCTCATCTGCACTTTTATCTAGAAGTGCTTAAACTTTTTTTTTTTTAATCCGAAGATAAGTTATCATCAAACAGACACCAAGGGGGATACATGCTTAAACATCTTCCATGGAGAATCTGCAGTGAATAGCATCATAGCAATCGTGAAAAGCGTTGGACCTCACCATTTAATATTTTTTCATGCGTTTTTACCTTTCAGAATGCAACCAAACAGACATCAATCTACATACAATGCAAACTAAGAGCATCTAACAAAGCCCATTACAACTTCTGTAAGTAAAGAATGTACATACACAATTTTTTAGCTACAACGTTTCATACTGTGCGTGTGATAGAAAGGTCCTACTTAATTTTATTTTATTTTTCTATCAAACTCAAATTCTATCACATTACAATTTCTTATATTCAGGAAATTAATTTGTAAATTAACATTTCTTTAATCCCTATGTGCCTCCTTGAGATTAACTTGCTCTTAATTTGCTTTCTGCTAATTAAATAGCCGGTCGTCTTCTTCTACTATTTTTTATTTTTTTTTTAAAAAGCGTCTTCTTCTACTATTAATTGTTTCTTAAGTAAGACAAAGTTACCATGCTGGAATAATGCAAGTCTCCCATTATTTTACAAGCTATCCACAATTTTCTTACCCATGCCATTTATAAGTAATCAATCAATTATTGAACTTTATTTAATCATAGAATTTATAAGTCTCCCATTTCATCTTCTTTATGCTAACCCTGGAGAAATTGAGGTAAGTGGTGAGAGAAAGAGGTCAGGTTCTGTGGCTCTGTGCTTTTTTATTTTTTTGGTAATAAACACAAAGAAAAAGAAAAACTACTACCTGCAAAAAATTACAGCCATCCTATCTGCCAACAAAATGAAAGAAAGTTTCTTAAGTGGTTGATCATACACCATCCAAACATCTTGTCCTCTTGCTTCTTGTTTTGCCATGAAATCAACACCTTGGTTAGCCTCTCTCAAAACATGAGACACTGTCATTTGCCAACCTCTCTTCAAGTAGCTTCAAATATCACTAATAATACACTCATACTTGTGAAAACTAACATATGCCTTCTCTATCAACTTAACTGCCTCTAAAAAATCAGATTCACAAATTAGTTGCTCTATCCCTTTGTCCCAGCACAGCCGCAACCCATTCCGGATAGCCATAAGCTCTGCCTTTAGGTTGGTACCCACGCCAATGTATCCACAGAAACCCCAATGCCACATCCCCTGGTAGTCACGAATAATACCTCCATATCCAGCTCTTCCTGGATTCCCAAAGCTGCTACCATCCACATTAAGCTTCATCTTACTCGGTAAAGGGGCCTGCCAATGAACCCATCTCACATCCTTGGATTCCCAAAGCTGCTAACATTACCATTAAGCTACTATACAGTTTTTTTTTCATTCATTTTTTAAAACTTGTTTTTCACCTTGCAGCTATGTTGGCCATTAGTCAACTTTCACTTAGAATTTTATCATGTTACTTAAACAATTAACGGTGACACATCATCAATTCTATCACTTGTTAACATAACTCATTAATAAAAAATTATTTTATTATGAATATCTATTCTTTTAAGTATTATTTTATAATTATTATTTTTTAAAGAATATTTGTTTGAAGTTTAAATCTTTGAATCCCTATTTGTTTGGTCCACAAAACTAATCGTAAGACTTTTTTTCTTTCGAAATAATAAAGAAAGACTTCGCATAAGGCTTAAGCCCATTGACAGCAGGGCAGTCCGGTTGGATCGCCGTGAATAGGATCTGCGCCTCCTCAAAAGTCCACTTATAATTTTATTCATATTTTATTTTCATTTTTCTTTTTCTGGACGGCCAGGTCACTTCCCTCTTCCTAGTTCATAGGTGTGCATGTTTTTGCTTTTTCTAATTTCCTGTCGGCTGTCGCTGTAAATTTATTGGCAAATGAAACGGCACCAAAAACTGATCCCCCAACGGTTTCTATGGAAAATAGATTATTTATTTGAATTTTTTATGATATTATAAGAATATATTTATTATGCTGAGATGTATACATAATTTTTATATTTTATTACATATTAAATATATTTTATTTTATTTTAATAAATAAATTAAAAAATAATTAACTTTTATATATATATATATATATATAGTATGACATATTATATAAATATTAAAAATATATATAAAAAAAAATCTCTTTATTTACTAAATGTTGATTAAATTGTTTGGAATTACAAAAATCTCTTATATTTAATAACTTTTAAATATATAATAATTACATATTTTACAATCAATAACTTGGTCACTGGACTAAAAAATACATTTTTTTAAATTATTTATTTAAATAGAATACTTTGTAAACAATTATATAAATGGTGTATTCTTTGTCGGCCAAATCTACAATACCAATAGCTGAAATGGGTACCGGTGTAAATGACACTAAATTGTCATTCAATCATCCACTTAGCTCAATCAATGGCTGAGATTATTTTATGGGTAATTTAGTTATCAGGTCTTTCTAATAATAATATAATAATTTAATATTTTTGTTAAATTATAAATTGAACATTTATTAGACGGTAACCTCCTTGCCCTTCAACTTCTTTTGCAGGTAAACTCTCTCTCTCTCTCTTTCTCTCTCTGCTCAGGCTCTGTTTTCGCTTGGACGTGTTGTTCAATCTACATGACACGTATAAAGCAACATGCATTTTAAAAATTATTAGTGGGTCGAAAAACGCTGTGTACAGTGGCGTTGACAAGAGACGGTAATTGTATCATTTACACAAATTGAGAAAGATGAAGCCTCATCGCATTGCATACAGAAATTTTTGGCTCTCTGTCTTGCCAATTCTCATAGTGCTTGACCCTTTATTTAAATAATTAACTTGAGCACCGAGAGAATTAGGTGAAAAGAACACTTCAAATCTGCTTAAATTTTCAGCTAATTCCTTACCCCTTTGGGAATGCATAGACAATTTCTAGGGTGAATAAAATTCTGCATTTTGAGCTCCTCTTTCAAGTAAATTTATTATATTCTTCAATTGTTTGGTGCCTTATTAAGTTCATTAGTTAGACTTGCGTTGATTATTACGTTAACTTCGGTTGTTTCGATCATATAGAAGGAAAGAGATTATAGCAAAGTGATGAAAAGGAAAAATGCAGAAATGAAGGCCAAGATGTATGTATGCCCTAAGAAATGAAAATATGGAGCTTGATAGAAGAGTTCTGGGGATGCAATCCACCACGGATTCCCTGAAAGAAGAACAGAAAATGATGGAATCCGCATTTGAGGAGAAGCTGAATGAGATAAAAATGCTGCAAGAAAGTGGGTTCGGTTTGGGAAAAGAAAATCCCGAATTGATAGCTCTAACAGAGAATCTTAAGCAGAAGGAAGCAGAGATAGAGGATTTGAGGAACCGTCTTGCAGTCCCAGTCAAGAACACTGATGACCCATCTAACCTCCCTGAAAATTTGACAGCAAATGTAAGTATGGCAATACAAAATAAAACTGAGATCAGCAGTGAAGAAAAGGATGAAGAATCACATGCCAAATATCAGGGTGGCAAACATATTATAAGTGAAGATGCAAACAAAGATAAATTGACCAAGTTCAAAGATGGTGAGGAAGATGAAATTCGGAACCGAATAGGAAATAATAATAGGTGGGTTGAGACAGATGAACATATGCAGAGGAAGGAAAGTTTGCAAGTTGAGGATACAAGTGGTGGAGGAAATGGTGGTGCAAATATAAGTGATGGCAAGCAGGGAAAGAAAAATGAAGATTCTCAAAATGGTGGTGGTGTGGGCATTACTGAGAAAGAGATTAATGTGAAAATCATGGATGGTAAAGAGAATAAAACGATCAAAGAAGAGAAAACAAGTGTTTTTGGTTTTTATGAGAATAAAAATAAATACATAAATTTTATGGGATCAAAATATAATTAATTATTTATAGTCAATATTTAGTCATTTTATCTAGAATGTATACGTGACTTAATCTCAGTCATTGAATGACCTTTGTACTGGTATTCATTTTTAGCTATTAGCCTTCTTTATCACGCTACATAAGAAAGTAACATTTTTATGAGTGTCAGTTACACTAGAATAGTGTGACACCACTTCCCAAAAAATTGAAAAATGCAATTACACTATTTGAGAAGTAGCATGACACTTAAAAAAATATTATTTTTCAGTAGTGTGACACTAGTCACATTACATTAAAAGTAACGTGGCACTCATAAAAATATTATTTTTTTTGTGTAACATGATTATATTTGTCTAAAAAATTATATTATTTATATAAATAATTTTTAAAGTATTTTCATTTTAATAAATAATTTAAAAAAAATGTATTTTTTTTATTAATGAACCCAATAACCTTATATTCGAGCATAATAATAATATAATGCAGAAGATATTTTGGTAATTTCATAAGTACGTAACACGTGTGAGAAATTACTATTCTCTTTGTGGCTTTTCGGTGAAATTTGTGTCCATTTTGCTGAACTCACTGCGTAGCATCGTGCGCATGTCTGCTCTGCTCTCCCTCCTCAGCACTGACCGTGTTCAACCAGCGAGGAAAACCAAACAGCTGGGTTTGCTTCTCCAAGCTTCATTTTCACTACCACTGAAGATAGAGTTGACTGGGTTAGCACAAACATTGGGTATCTTTCCCTTCTTCTTCTTCTTCTTCTTCTTCTTCTTCTTCTTTTTTCATCAATCTATTTCTCTTTGGGCTAAATTTTTATCAAATTTCGGAAAAAAAGACTAGGTAGGTATTCGTAAATATTACGGAATACATGTTTGATTATGTATTGTTGTTGATGATGATATGGACCTTTTTTTGTCCTTATGATTTTCCTGTTACATTTGAGGAACGGAATCCGTTCTCAGCTCTGTCGAATTTGTGTCGGTTTTTTCTTTTCTTTTCTTTTCTACTATTAAATTTAGTTGCAGTGGCATGTCATAATTTTCCTCATTTTCTTTGTTTTGCCGTATTGAAGAAATTGATATAAATGCTCTTCATTACTTCCTTTGTTTGGTTGCCATTGCTTTGATTCAGTTTGAAACATTTCTCACCCTAAGGGTTTGGCTTTGTGGTAAAGATGCAATAGATTCATCCAAACTAGCCAAGGTTCGAATCCTTGGTTCAGCACCTAGGAGAACTTTAAATTCTCCTGAATGCACCAGGCCAATGTAGGGAGTGCGGGTGCGCCCTTAAGATCGCTCAGTGAGGGACTTAGTCTGAGTGCACGAAAGCTGGCCTGAGAATAGCCTTACTGTGAAAACCAAAAAAAAAGTTTGAAACATTTCTGCAAGTTCCAAATAAAAAGAGTATGCGGGTTTTAATTTCAGTGCTATATGTATCTCAAGCTGATAGAATTATGTATTTATTGCTCAATGCTGATTAAAAGTTAGAATTTTGTGAGAAGAGAAATAATCGAATACATATAGCAAATAGAATGATTTAAGGCAAAAAGATAAGAACATCCAAACAACTGACCTCTTTTGAATAATTTGGATAAAAAAATTAATATAAATGTGCTCTTTCAAGTCAGGGGAATGGACAACTGGCCTCAGGGCCAAAAATTTCAAGGCAAAACCAAGCATGAACCATAGTTTATGGACTGCCATGTTCCAAAAGGAGAGGGCCACAGTAACACATAATGTTGTAAACCACTTTTCCTTTTGAAGATTGATTCTTGTCTCTACTGTGTCAAACTAACACATACTCTGACGCTGCTCATCATATCTGTTTCATAACATCTATGTTATGTATAATGTTGATATGTATTGAAATTCAAGATTGCAACTTTTAAATCTAAACATTTGTTTGGAATAACCGCTAAAATTTATTTGTGCATTTAGAGCCAATGCACATATCTTAGTAATAGTTGGGTTATATTTTAAGTTGATGACTTTTACCAGTAGTCAAACTTCCATTTATGGGTTCTATTCTAGTCTATTCTATATTTGTATTCTAAACTTATATTTTTAAGTTGGATTCTATTCTGAACTTGCCTTGGCACTCATTTATTTTGCAGGCTCCTTAGAGATTAACAACAGAGAAACAAAAAGCTTGACATTTTAGCATTTGAAGCCAAGCAGACACGGTATCAGTGGAAGGGATTGAACTTTGTGTCTGATAGCAGTAAAATGAATGACAAAGCTGAAGCTGATGCAATTTTCTGGCAAGAGGAAATTAATGGCCTGCCTTATACTCCCATTAGAATGAAAAGAAAAGCAAGATCAAAGAGAAAGGAGTATGTTGGATGGGGATCAAAATCTCTTATTGGGTTTCTTGAATCAATTGGTAAAGATACAAGCAAGCAGATTTCTCAATATGATCTAACTTCCATTGTTAATGAATATGTGAAGGAGAATAGACTTCTTCATCCTACAAAAAAGAAAAGAATTATTTGCGATGAGAGACTCCATTTGCTGTTTGGAAGGAAAACCATTAGCAGAATAAAAATCCATGATTTGCTGGAGTCGCACTTTGCTGAGAACTATGAAGAATCTTCTGATGATTCTTTATTCAACTTGGAAGATGATGAGAACACCTTGAGGACATGTGAAGACCAGAAAGCAACTTCAGAGAGGAAGACTAACCAAAAGAAAAAAATTGTAGAAAAGCCCAAGAGCTGTTTTGCTACCATCAACCCTTCTAATATCAAGCTTGTATATTTAAAGAGGAGTCTAGTTGAGGAACTTCTAAAGGACCCTGAAACATTTGAGAGTAAAGTAGTTGGAAGCTTCATAAGAATCAGATGTGACCCAAATGACTACCTTCAGAAAAACTCTCACCAACTTCTTCAAGTTACAGGTAAATTTGGCTGCCATAGAGTAGGTGTGGTATTTCCTTAGTATGTCCTTCTAGTTATGTTATTTAATGTATAAGTAGCTTTTGTTGATCTAAGATGAAACTTGAGATGTTGAACTGAGATGAATCTTGAGATGATTCTATCTCAGGTTGATGAAGATCAATGAACTAAACAGAAAACCAGTAGCAGAGAAAATACCAGAAACCGAAAGAAGAATGCAAGAAAAGTAACTGAAGAAAAGAATGAAAAGAAACTGATACACAGAGGACTTGAGATCTGAAAATTGTGATTTTTGTATTATTGAATTACATCATTACATTAACCATCGTATATATAGAATATTTGAAGTAACTACTTGCTTAGCTTATTCTAGAAGCGACTCTGCGACTGAACAACCACTTAATTAACTAATTCTGACTAATACTAACTGCCTTGACTTTATCTGCTGATGTGGCTTGCTGACGTGTCCTTGCTTATCCTGCATCATAGTCTTCTGGTTTATGCTTAACAGCTTTTTAAAACACTCCTTAACATACTTCTAAAATTATCCCTCAAAAAGCAATATTAGTAGTTTTAGTGAAAATTATCAAACACTCAAACTTATTACTTGTTTGTGAGAAGTAGCAGCCGCTCACAAAAGGAATTTCAAACTCAATCATGGCCAGGTGTATAATATGAATACATACTACATTCTCTTTGTTAATGTCATTTTTACAGGGTACATAAACTTGGATCACCAGCGAACTTGGAAGCCAAGTAGTCGCCATAAGCCTGATTAACAATTTTGGACTATTCAGAATGACAATGAACATTGTAAACAAAGCCTAATCGATTAATGCTCTTTTGGTATTTATACATCAACATAAAGCCAGATATATCTGAGAGGATAATGTATGACCAAAGCACAAAGAAAAACCACGATGTCTTTGATACTTGATGTATCGTACTGCTGGGTCACTGGGTTTGATTCTAGGTTCTAGACTTACCAATCTCTTTTTTCCTTCTGTCTTTACTCTTTGGTTTCTCTGTTCTTCCCTGGTCTTCAGGTTATATTTCCAGCCGAAGTGTCTCCAATAAAGATATCTTGAACTAGATCTCAGAAATCATTATGCTTATCAGTTAAAAAGTTTTGCACTGTCATATGTTTAGTACCACTCCAGAGAGATCAGCAGATGATCCCTATGTATTTGTGCTGCATATGAATATTTGACCCTCCCATATATGTTGTTCTCTATTTCAGTGAGAAAGAAAATATAAGTGCCTTTTCTCTGATTAATTTGTATGGAACAGATTATCTACTCTTAACTGTCAAGCGAGTCCTTTTATTTTGAATTACAGAATTTGGAATGAATCACATCTCCCCAACTATCACTTTTTCATTTTTTGTTTCTGATAGAAACGTGTATGAGATAGAGTTGTGTGATAAGGGTTTATCTTGTACATGAGATAGAGTTTGCATTGGTGTATACTTCTATCTAGGGTTTTTACGTAGTGTTTAAGTCAATATAGAATACAGTTTCCCTACTTTTTCATGGTATCAGAACCTTGCAAAAGGAAGAAAACATAGGGCAAAGCAAAACTAAGGGGTGGCTTTGCCACCAACAGCAGCCACCCCCACCCAGATCCCGTCTTCTACCTCATTCTGTACTGCCACAGTTTCCTAGGCAGTTGGTTGCAGCGTCTTTGACCTCTCTCCATAGATAGCTTGTCTCACAAGCAGTACAAAGAGCTGGCAGATTTCTGTTCAACTTTTATTCTAACTTCCTAATCCTTATTCTACTGTACTATTTTTCAATTCTTAAAGTTGATTGCTTTCTCAATTGATTTCTTCACTGGTTTTCTTCTATATTTATGGGGTTTTCTTTAATCATCTTCTATTCTCTTGGAGCAAATTATTTAGAGCCGCTTCACAGATTTAAAATTTCTATCTTGATGTTTTGGTTGTATTGGGATATATGCATCACCTTGCTTCTTATTTCCTTCCGATTATTCTTCTTCGTTAAAATCTGATGACTTTTAATTTAAATTGCAGCTTATGTATTAATTCTTTTATGTTTCCCGTACTTTTTTCTTCAATCTGGCAACTTCAGTTCTTTTTTTTTTTTTTTCCCTTCTTCTTTGCATATACGTGGAATTTCTATCTCCCTATTCAAGTCCAACCAGGACTCCCCTTTCCCTAGCCCTACAAGGACTCAAATTTCTCCCACTTTATCCTTACCTCACAATCCTAGTCCTACAAGGACTCAAAGCCGTCCTTTTCTTAATTACACTGCAATCTCCTTTGCATACCAAGTGGAGTTCATTTGCAGCACATTTCAACAACATATCAAGTAGCTGATATATCATCTTACAGCATATAACTGCCTGTTATAATCCAGATTTATCAAGTCAAGGGATAATCTGGTAACACTTCAGGTTGAGGGATATGATAGAAACGTCTATGAGATAGATTTTTGTGATAAGGGCTTATCTTCTACATGAGATAGAATTTGCATTGGTTTACACTTCTATCTAAGGTTTTAACGTAATGTTTAAGTCATATTGTAACTCTTAATCTGCTGCTTATTTCTTCATTCTATATAGAATACTATTATATACTCCAATGAAAAATTATTTCTTTGTCTTACATATTCAACTGCTATTTATGTATTTGTGGATTCAGTTATATGCGTAAATTAAAATATGAATTTTGTTTTTGATATATAGTCAACTTTTGCTCCCAGGTATAAATGGAATGAATGATGTGAGTGGGGAAATTCTCCTTCAAGTTTCTGGTTTCATTAAAGACATCAGGGTTCGCATGCTTTCAGATGATAACTTCTCTGAGGTACAGCTGATATTGCTTCTTTGTTTAAAACAGTATGACTCTGTTGGTCAGCTAAAAGGTGTTGAATTGTCAGTATGTAACTTTATCGATTACAATGAAATGAATGCTGGATTGGCTTTCATTTGGCTCTTTTAAAAATGAAACACATGTCAAGTGGAAGTTAATAATTAATTTGGTATTTCTTATAGCTAATTTGTTGTCATTTCTTACATATAAATACGAATGTGGGCAATAGCACCCACTGATCTAAATAAAATTCTGATTATATGGTTGCCCTCTTGGCCCTATAGCTGTTAAAATTGATTTTGTAATGTTTTATTGACCACAAAAGTTAGTAGATATTATTGTCCTTATAATTTGATTGAACAAAATACTACAAGACACATGTGCAGGTTAAAGTAAATAAAGAGAAAATCCATCAAAGTATACCACACATGAACTCTTAAGAAACAGAGATAAAACCACTTTCCTCTGTAAACTCTGGTTCCCAAACCTTTCGAATTTGAGTTTCCATTGACAAACTTATTTAAGATAATTTATTTATTTTAGTCTTTACCTCCTTGTTTATATTGCATATATTTTTTTTATAGGTGAATATGATAAATATAATTCTAATTAACTTTTTTCCTTTTTATTCTGGTGTTGTCTTTTTTTCTTGTGGGGTTATTTAGGCAATATACTAGAGATAACAATTATGATGATATACTTAGACAATTATAGACCCAATAAGCAACTAATTGGGATTGTATTACTTGTAGTGCGTTAACAATGAATAAATTTCTCAAAAGAAAATCAATGTTGAACTGTTGAAGTAAACATCTGCTTCAGCATTTGAAGAACATGAAAGTACATCATTAGATATATCTCCAGTATTTTCTGAATTTGTTTCTGTGGAAAAAATAATTTAATGGCTCTTAAGTCCTGAAAAATAAATATAAGTGTAATGTTTCTAAAAGTCAGAGCTTGGTGTGCTTGCTATATACCATCTTCACAATAAGACTTATCTTGTTCAAGAATTTTCCCCTTGATATAATGACAAATGTAGTCATTCTATCTGAATAATTTTTCCTTTAATTTTTGGGGTTTTAGATTTCCGGCTTTGATTTCAGGAAGAGTGTGAGGATTTGCATCAAAGAGTGAAAGATGGCTTGGTCCAGAGGCTTACCATTGTAAGTTTCCTTTAGAACTTTAAATTATTCTTAAATAATGTAGTTTCTACAGCACTACAGAACAATAACTTAAATTGTAGACTAAAAATTAAGAAATATCACAATCTATTCTTAATAAATGAAGAAAGTCCGTCTCTTTTTGGCTTCCTTTGATTTTGATTTGATTGTTAGATGCTTATGTCATTATATACCCACCAAGCATGTGAAGACATTTGTGTAGTCTGTAGAAGCTCTATTGTTGGTTAAACTAATTAAGATCTAAGCCAAAGAGTTTATCACTAAAATCTGTTGACTGAAGTTGTGTTACTCTAGGGTTTTATAACAAGCAGAAGTTGGCCAGTGGCATGTGCAGTGCATATGGGTTTGTTCTGTGATGTCTGCACAGTGAATCTCCGGCATCTTTCTTAGTTTATCACCTGTGGCACTTTCCACTATATTCATATTGCAACTGCCTTCTCAGAATTATGATTACTCAACCATCTTTCATGCCATTCTGGCACTGCTACCAACATCATGTTGATGTTCTACCACCATTCATAGCCCAACATCTTTACTGAAAGTCTGACACTTTCTACTGACTTTTCTCTGTTGTAATAATAATTGTGTCCATCATTCGCAAATACCTCTTTAGGCATAGAAAACAACTAAAGGTTTCTTGTCATTATCAACATAGTTTGATCAAATCTAAATCCACATTCCACTTTGGCTCCCTGAGTGTGGCTGAGTCAAGGGCCATGGGATGACAGGTGATGGAATGGTGGAAATGTCTGATTGCCATAGTGATCATTCATGAGTGAATTTAATAGATAATACAATTTTCATTTAAAACCACGATTTAAAAACAGAAATATTGGGAAATGCAGTTACTTTTTTCAAATTCTTTTAATTTGGGAATAAGGTCATGAAAGATTCAGAGGAATGTTTTGTGCAGTGGTTGAGAACAGAAGTTTCATATCATAATTCATTTTTTTACTCTCAAACTTCTTTAATTTTGAATAGCTGTATGGGGCTATTTGGGAAATATATCAAACACCATGCTACATGAAACAATTTTCATTATTGTGGTATGGAATGTATGATCTTCATACATAAGGTTTTCCTAGAACCAAGTTATAATGTTATGCAAGTGCACACTATTTGTTAATTTAAACATTCAGTCATGATTCAATCTCATATCCTATTTTCTGTTTTCTGCCGCAGTGTCAACCCTAGAATGCATCATGTGCTTAATTGTGAGATTTTCTGCTCATTTATGTGGTATTTTGATTGAAGACATTATACTTTTTCTGCTTTGATACATAGTTCAGGGCACTGTAATGTAATTCCGATTTCTACATATAAATGAAGAAATTAACTCATTGGTTGTTTATTGTTGGATATACCTGTTAAAGATTTTCTTATAACCTCAAATATTATTTCTGATACCTTAATGAATCTGAATTTTTTAGGATTATAACTGAGGATTTTGCACTGATGCTTGGTCTTAGCTAACAGTAATCTCATATGCTTATGTGATTATTTTGATCTCAAGTTCATTTCTTTTTCTCCTTTCTCATATGCTTATGTGATTATTTTGATCTCAAGTTCCTCAAGTTCATTTCTTTTTCTCCTTTCTCATATGCTTATGTGATTATTTTGATCTCAAGTTCATTTCTTTTTCTCCTTTTATCCTCCTCAAGTACTGTGTGTTATATTTGTATTTCTGCACTTTTAGTTTGATACAATACCTTTTATTTGTTGAACATGGTAGGTGGATCTAGAGCAGAAGGTTAGAGTATTGCACGAGGATATGACAAAGCATGTACGTACTTGACTATTAATGAACCTTTTATTTCAATATACAGAGTTTCTTCTCTTTAACTTTTCAAATACTTATTTCATGATTCAGTTAGGTCATGGTTTATTGACATGTTCTGGTGCATATTTCACCTGAGAAGAAAAAGAAAAGCTTCCATGCACCTGACTGGATTTCTGAAACTGTCAGGCACTTATGAATAAAAACCATATATATATGTTGTTCATTGTCCTTATGTTTTAAATTTTACTGCACCACTGTGCTCATGTCATGTCCTGTTCCATATCCTTCATACGTTATAGCTGTATGTGCTTTAATTGCTTGTTTAAAATTATTATATTTTCCCTTTCGATAATTGGGTTCAATTTCTTCACCCAACTTTGATCCTTTCTCTCTATGTGGTGAATTTGTTTCAGTCGATTGCAAGAGAACTGGCTCTATTACAAAATCTCATTGATCGAGCTAATGAAAAGGGCTGGCGCAGAGAATATCCTTTCCCGATATTTAGTAATATTGTAGATGAAGTTTTTACTATATTTTGGTGATGTTTCCCTATCTATTTTTGTGTCAAAATGTGATGAAGTATGCTGCTCAACCTAATTAATGTGGTTGGCTTATGCATTATATGGTTAGTACAACTAAATGTGTTCTCTCAAGGTTATGTTATTTAGTTAAATGTGTTATTAATTTGTAAATATAATCTGTAGCTGTTTATGACAATTTATAAAGAGAAAAACTTGGCAGTTGCATGAATTTTGATTATATTGATAACAGATTTGTTGAAAATGACAATGCTGCTTTGCTATTTCAACTATAGAATAAATAAAAAATAAAGCCTGGTCCAATCATGATTTTGCCAGCCACTGGGAATGTTTCTGATTCTTGGTGGTTACCTGCATCAAAGTCAACCACTGTTTTATGTATTTCAATCAATTTAAGGGAAGTTGTATCCAAATTTTTCTTCAGTTGTTGTTCAGTTCACCTTCTGTGCATCTAACAGCTGCATGCTTCTTCTGTGTTTTTGTCTCAGTGTTTACTGTATTAGTTTTTACACTGACATCTTAGTAGGATAATTATAGGTATGCAGCATATATTTTTAATTATAAGTAACATGTCAAGGAAGTAGCTTCTGTGCCTCTATTTGAGGCGACACACAGGCTTATATGTTATTTACACTCTGGTAGCATGTATGTTCCCTCTCTTCCAAACCCCTTATATGTGTAGTGGCTTTGATTTCCTTTATCAGTATATAACATATACATTTAAAGGGAAGCAACCAATCAACATGATGAACATTTGGCACCAGAATTAGGCATGATAATTGTGTGCCCTGCTAAATGCCATTGTTTAGAGAGCCCTTTTTAGTCAAAAGATGGAAGAAAGCTTTTTGGATTCCTTAATTGCTAGGCATACGCTGTGCGAGTACCTAGAGAAAAGGGAGAAGCTTCAGACTCAAGATGAACAGCAAAGGTTATTGCGTGAAATTCCAGAAGTTATTGCCGATGATCTAGAATCAGAATCTACAATACCAGATGCTTCAGATAAAAAAGTTGAAAACAATTTACAAGAGCTGTCGACTGAGGTTCCAAAAGCAGTTGCAGATCATGTAAAGCAAGAAGGAAATTCACCTAAGTCAATTCTTGCTGGAGCATCAGAAGGTCCTCTTTGTCATATGTCAACACATGTGACTGCATTAAATTGCTCGTCTCGTGGCACATATTCTGCAGGTGTGTTATAAACATTCCTCTTTTTCCATGACTTCTTCGATGGTGGAAGGATTTTATTATCTTTGAATGCTTTGTGTTAATATGTCAGTATGTTTTCTTTTGGCGGGAAGGGGGTGGACACAGTTCTTTAGTGTATCTTGAACAGGAAACAGAATGAAAACCAGACATTTTTTTAGTTAGATATGCCACGGTCAATGCATATTGCATCTCATATGAGCCGTGGCTCACTGAATATAAATCTCAATGGGAATCAGTGTGGTCAATGGCGAATGGCGGCAAGGCCAAAATCCGCCATGAATCCACAGCAGATGGGATGGCGGGCACCATAGACAAGAATGGTAGCGCCATTTTGAAAAAATAAAATAAAATATAATAAATAGACTTTAAAACTGCATAAAGAGACATAATAGATGCTCACAAGCAAAAAAAAAGTCATCACAAAAAACGAGTTAACACAATGTCTCAAACTTTAAGATAGAAGTACCAAAAAAAACACAAAGACAACCAAATGAGCACTCCTAATTCCTAAGAACTAAAAATCCATGAGTCAAGAACAGAGGTATCCGAATTGAAGAAGAGAGAGATAGAGGAAGAACAAAGGCAAACTCGGCGGGTTAGAGAGAAATAGGGGAAGAAGATAAAGACTATAAGCTAAAAGAGGAAGAAGATTACCTCAGTGATGATTTTCATGGTCTCTGTGATGATTTCACTGATTCACAGATGACCATTTCGCTGAATCGATGGAGAGTGTTTTGATAATGTGTCTTAGGGTTTTTGCCTAATTGCCAAACACCCACAAAAAAGACTAGAAAAGACATCCCTAAACTGAAGAAGCCCATTGGCTGGAGATTAAAGAAAGGGGAGTAAAGTCGATATTTTGCACATGTTTAACCATGGCAGATGCCATAGCCACCATCTGCCATGCTCATGGTTGATGCTATGGCAGCCATGGCTGCCGCCAGATGAAAACTGCCACACCATTAGGTTTCTTATGGCCGGAGGCCTTTCGGCCCACCACACCATTCTTCCACTGCAGCTGCCATTGACAACACTGATGGGTGACACACCATTCTGCCGTGGCAGCTGCCATTGACAACACTGATGGGAATAACCGTTTTACTGACAAGGATTTTGCTGATTTGGATGAAATTTATTACATCTACGAAGACACATGACATAAAACTTTGAATGTACTTGCTAAATATAAGATATATGGTTTGGTTAGTAAAAAAGAGAAGGGTTACTGTCCATGTGATTTCAGATAGCGCAAGAAAATCAAAATGGACAAGAGCCAAATTGCTTAAAAAGCTAACTTGCTAGTATTTTATTAGTTATGTTTGTTCATTGTACTGTTATTATGGACAAATTCAGATAGCGCAAGAAAATCAAAATGTTTTTTTGGCAGAGCACTGGTATCAAGTTCCTGTCCAAGAGCAATCTGAGATTATAATCAACTTCATAAACAAGAACGGTGAATACGGGGAAGCTAGGTCAAATGAAGCTAAGGTCTCTCAAGGAACACTGAACAGGCAGGTACTATCGTCTCAGGTTATTGAATTAAGCGATGACGAGGGAAATCAAGAACCAAGTACTATAAAACAGATTCCTGCCGAGCTGTTGGAAGGCTCATTATGGCACTACTTAGATCCTCAGGGCGATGTGCAAGGACCCTTTTCAATAACTTCTCTTAAAAATTGGAGTGATGCTAGCTACTTTCCCCCTGATTTCAAGGTTTGGAAGGCTGGTCAAAGCCAAGATGAAAGTGTATTGTTGGTATCTATTCTTCAACAGTTTTTTCCCAGATGATTGTTTGCAACATGTTGCTCGTTAATACAGGTCTATTGATTCTGTTTGATCGATGTGCTACCAGCAACCTGCAAAATACAATTACAGTTGGGAATTCATGCTCAACAATAAATGTTTTCTCCCCTCCCTTGCCTTCCTCTTTCCTTTTTTATTTTTTCCCCTCTGAACTGCCCCTTTCTCATTTATGCAATTACCAAATAAAATGACCCCAAGGTGATTTAACCATGCTGCAAGTTTGAGTGTATTGATTGACGTATATCTCCACTCTTAAATTTGTCAGGTCATAAGTGAAAACAATAAGCGTCAGATTGATGCCATGCTGAAAATTGGAGTATATTGAGGTTCAGCGTGTTGTGGAGACATGTTCAAAATTAGCCTTGCAAAATTCCTAGGTGCAAAAACAAAGAAAAAGCCTTTGACTCAATTTTTTGGCTTTTCCATAGGTTGATTCAATTTCACAAGCTGATTAATTACCACCTAACAAAATAGAAGTGAATTAATAAACATTGTCCAATTTGCCTTGGACATCAAAATCTGTATAAGGAATATACAATATACATCTTGAAAATATCCTCTTTTTTATTTGAGTATTTGGAGAAGACATGAAAAACTAACTACAGCATAACAAAAAGACGCCTGGAGAGTACTTACTAAAAAGACTCTACCACAGGTAGAGAAGGGTTTTCCCAACAGTAAAAAGCAAACCCTTGAGAGGCTCCCATCTTGGACAGAATTCCAACAAAGTAACTTAACAATATGGTTTTCTCTTGATTTAGGTTTGGCTCATGCCTTCTCATCTTGGGAAACTACTTGTTTGAACACACATTGCCTTCTGAGTTTCACCCGTGTACTAATTTAACCAACCTGGCTTTAGCAGGGAATAATCTGATTGGTCCCTTGCCTCTGTCATCATCCAATATGACCAAAATAGAACCATTGGAGTTATCAGATAATTTGTTTTTTGTTGAGATTTCTTCTCCATTGATCTCCAAGTGGACTGAGTTCAGCTCTCTGCAACTTCAAAACAATAAATTCATGGGCCAAATTCCTGTACAGATTGGCCTCTGGGCTAAAATCAATATCCTCTATTAGGGGTAAGCAAAAAACCGAGATCCGAATAAAACTACAGAAACAGAATCACTCTCAAAAAAATGCTTATCGGGTGATTCGGTTCGGTTAGCTCGTAAAGATTTTATTAAAGTTCGGCTTTTCGGTCGGCGTCAGTTGAAGATTTTCAAAATCTTCGATAACCGAAACTGACCGAATATTGCATTTTACTTATATATTTGAAAAAAAAATACCCCCACACTATTACATGCCACACATCCCAACTGTCCATTGAAATTCGATATTCTCTTTCATACATAAAACATCCCATTTACTCCACTTTCTTTATGGGTCAAAGCAAAAGCAATAACTCTTACGTAATTTACAATTAGCAAATGATCAAACATTTCAATAATACATTTTAAAAACTTAATTTCATAAATATTATACTTTTTAAACAATTTCTATATTTACAGTAGTTTTTATTTATAAAAAAAAAAATTAGTAATATAATATTCAAATAACGTCATTATAAAGATGATACAATAAACTCAATTACATCACTCTTTTACTATGGCAGCATTGGCATAAATCTATTAGGAGTGACGCGATTTGAGAAATTACATCACATAAAGAATGATGCCAATTAGATAATAGTCCCAACTTCTCTCTCTTACTCTTTTTTGCAAAATGACATAATATTAAAAAAAATGAAAACTATTGTAAATGTAAAAATTGTTTAAAAAGTATGGTAGTTGTGAAATGAAGTTTCTAAAATGCCCTAACATCTTCTCTTATTCCTTTCAATTCTATAATCTCTCTCTCCTCCTATGAACTTCTCTCTCACTTCCAAGAGCACCACCATCGAGAAAACCCAACAAACCACCACCATCATAAGAAGGGGAGAGAGCGCAATGTGAGAGGGAAAGAACGACAACGAATCACCACCATCGAGCAACACCGGCAAGAACGACGACGCCGCCACGGCTACCATCGACTTCTGCATATTTGGTTCCTTCTTATGCATAATCCAACGCAAACCACCCGATTCCAACCGATTAGCATTGGAATCGGTCGGCCTTAGTCTTCTATTTAGTGGTCCTTGATTAGCGTCGGTTGGCTGATCGGAGAGCGAAAACCAACCGTAACCAACGAGGCTCACCCCTATCCTCTATCTATATAATAATCAGTTCTCAGGTTCCATTCCTTGATTGGAGACTTGAAGGAAATGGCAGAATTAGAGCTTTCAGGAAACCAAATCTCTGGTCCAATTCCTCCAACCATTTGGACTTTTAGAAACATCAAAACCATAAATCTTTTCAACAATAATCTCTCAGGAACCATTGCCAAGCATAATGGAAACTTGACCTCAACGCAAACTTACTTTCTGTATGCAGAGTTGCCTGGTACCATTTCTAAGTAAACTGAGTTCCAGTCATTTACTGCGTTCACCAATAATTTTTCATGCAACATGCTCCTATATTTTAGGAAATATAATCGTTATTTGTGTCATGTCATCTTTCAAACAACAGCTTCTCTGGAGAACTTGCTTCCTCATTTGTGCAGTGATTTGGCAATCTAAGTTCCCAAGGTGAACAAAAACGGCTTTTTCTGGGCCATTACCCAAGTGCTTGAGAAATTGTTTGGCATATGGACTCAGCTTGATTATCTTGATTCATCTGATAACAACTCTACTGGGAGCATACCAAAGGAACTCGGTAACCGTGAACACTTAATGAGCTTGAATTTAAGCATAAACCTTGTATCTGGGGGAATACCATCTGTTCCGACTCGAATACTTGTTGGCCCCCACCAAGTTCTATTTCAGGGCCACTTCCTCAAATCCTTCAACACCTTGCCTCATTAATTGGAGATGCCCAATTTCTCACATAATCATCCTTAAAATATTACTTCATCAATTTTCCCCCCATCATACCAAATGCATCCTAAGGGGTAAAAGAGGAGCAGACATATAAAAGCTAGGAGAGAGAACTGCTAATTTTGAAAGAGCAAGAAAGTTGTCATTTGTCTAAACCTTAGAGGAGATCAGTGTAATTTCTGCCAAAATAAATAAATAAAAGGGGCAGACAACACGTGATTTTGCAACAGGCTCGTGCAGAAAGATGCACAAGATGATTGACAAGTAGCAATGCGAAAATTGATATACATAGCAAGGAACGTGTAAAACAAAATTATCAAAGGAAAAGGAATGATTGCATATAACGACAATTACAGCTCAAGCTAATTCTGCCCTATATAAGAATATGAAAGAAACCAAAAAACTCAGGTAGCACGACAAATAAACAATTCCCAATCCCCAACCTTGTCGATTCCACCCACAGCAGATATTTTCTGCCAAGAAGCTGAATTTGTCTTACTTGTTAAAGAATAAAACCTTCTTCTTCCCTCTCTTTCTCTCCATAGCCTGCAGAAGCAAGGTCAATCTTAAATTAACTCCCTGCAGTCAAAAGTGGTCAAAATTGATGCTAGAAACAAAAAGAAATAGAATACAAGTGCCAAAAACTGACTTGAATTCCAGAAGGTTTGCGAGCATATATCTATGTATCAGGGTAAGAAAGAAAATGAAGAAAAAAAAGAAAAAGGTCCAATCTTGTTCACTCAGACAAGGGGCTCACAACCCCAATGAGCACTTTTGAAGCCGAACTCGAGCTTCTATCAAATTATATCAATTAGCAATACCCTGGCTCTCCAAGGCACAACTTAATTACTGTAACAAGTGGACCGATAAGTCAAGAACATATTAAGTTAGCATCATCATCTCACCACACAAAATTGACTTCAGATTTAGGTAATTATTGTTTCTATGGGTACACAGAGATATAACTAATGTTTATTTCATAAGAGGAATTGCTCTAGACAAGCAAACTTAGTTGAACAATGTTGGAAAATCAGTAATCTATATTCTCTATCCATGTCACCTTTTTTTTTCCTCATCATGTGTTGGCATGGATGCACTTCAGTCGTAGATAGACTACAAAGAGATAGATTGGGATGGTTTACATTTAATGCCATGCAACAGAAGGCCAAACTGGAAAAAGTCTGTCTTAACATCTAAACTATACCATCCACATTAATTACTAGATTATAAATAGAGGGGAAAATTTTATACCCTTCGGAAGAATAATCTCAATGTGAGCACAATTGTGTCTCTAGAACTGCAAAAGGAAGAACACAAATAACATTATCAAAGCAGAAATCAAAAACCATTTAAGAAACCCAACTTACTTAGGGAAGATTCCTATAATCCTATTACATGAACAACCATTTGAACACTTCATATAGGGTACTCTTGATTAAAAACGATCATTCTCTTTTCTTGCTAAATAAAGTCCAATGCATTGCATGCAGCATAGTATTGTTATTTTGTCTTGCTTATCCATGAGTAACAAAGCACAGAAGTTAAATATATTACTTCTCAAATTTTTCAATAAACTTTAGATGGCTGCAATTGAATAAAACAAATTAGGACACAATATAATTCTGAAAGAATAATACCAATCTTTAGCTCATTTTCATTATTGTATTTATACTAGTCACACAAACATAGAAAGGCATGAGAGAAGAGCATTATTGTTTTCTTCTTCTCCTTCTTCTTCTTCTTCTTTTTTCCTGAACAAGAGAAGAGCATGACTATTGATTCTGAAGCCTCATTTCTTAACTGAAAGGGTACACCAAAGGCCTCAGGCCCTCTGCCTCTCCAGCACTTGGATAGATAGAGAGGGAGAGCAAAGCATTTGGTGTTCTCATGTTCTCAAAAGGTTGAAAAATGGTTTTTTATGTCCGATCTCAACCTGAGCTTAAAAATTAGGCCACTCTCTTGTCAAGTCAGGTTGGATCTGGACCTATCTATTACATGACTTACATCTGACTTATAGTAACAAACTAAAACCCAACTGCATCTAAGAATACCATTTTAAAATGATTCCATATACATATATAAAAACGCACAATCAAACAGACGTTTCTAGAGCCACTGATCTGAAAAGCATTTTTCACTAAGAATGTATCAACAAAGTACAATAAGATGGAATCTCCTGGAGGACACATTATTCTATTCCATGCTGAAATATTTGCTCATAAAACATGACCATAAATGATATCTCTATTCCATTCAAGTTTTTTCTTATAGTGGTTGGTATATAAAACAATTATATTAACTTGTTACTTACCTACTGGCATCGGTTGGGTTGCTTTCGGCTCGTAACAGATGCTCAACACCATTAGAACCACCTATAATAAATTCTGAAACATGCCCATAAGGAATCATAACCTACAAAAGGAAATGGAAAAGGGAGATAAAGAATTTAGCCTATGACTCAAGAGCAGTCTTTTATACAGGTACACACACACACACACACACACACATGTAATGATTTAGAGTAGTTAACACTAAGCCTGCAAGCAAAAGAGTTGGTCAGCTTTCATTACATTCCATTTAAGTCATGCTGGTGAGTTTTTTCCTTCAATTTTTAACCCAAAATACCAAAGAATAAGAAGTCATACAGCAGTGGACGGTGAAAATTTTTCTGTAACTACAAGCCCACTTGGTCCACTGCATTTGATATTGTAACCTTCCCTCTTAATGGCCAGTGTTGCCGATTCCCATATATCAAGATATCCAATCTGTAAAGTCAAAACAAAAAGAAAAAATTGAGCTTGTTATAGAGAAAATGATATAAGATTCTACACTATGATAGACAGCAGAGGCACAGAATAATTAAAAAACTACTTTCATTGAATTACCGAAACAGAAACTTTATATGAAGCGTGTCCACTAGCAAAAGTCTTTTCTATATGGCTCTGCATTTCCAAATCTGAGAACAAGAAAAGAACAACATATTTAACAAAAAGGAAGAAGTAAGGAAGAGAGACCAAAAATTTGCAATGATTTACACCATACCCATCTCTATAGTTACATATATAACAGAAATTCAAAATCTATTATGCGTACTGAACTTACAAAACATTAATCGTGATAAAGGTACTCACCACAAGTGATCTTTTTGTTATCGTTGGCAAAAACCTTCACAGGTTCTCCCTACAACCACAAAGAATGCATGTGTTTTAGTACACAAGAAGGAAAAGATAACCATAACTAAAATATCCAGACTCACTCTGACTCAATTAACAAAGTACACAATTCTTTTGAAAATTTGTGTTTTTGTTTCTTTCTTCAGTTCTCTGAGGAGGATAGCCTGCTCTCCACTAACTCCTTCCTTCTCTCTCATTTCTTTTGGTCAATTGGAGGCTAGACAATAGGGGGTAGCCTATCCCCTCTCAAACTCCCACCCCACCCCGTCCCAATGGGATTTGAACACAGGACCTCCATGATGGAAGACCAAGTGCTCAACCATCAGGGTGTCCCCTTGGGGACTTCCTTCTCTCTCATTAATAAAACCTTCTTTCATCAATATTAATAATTATAATGGATGAGATGTGATTATGTGCAGTTAGCCAGGTACTTATGTCAGCTGAGGAATGGATTAAGTTGCACGCCCTTAACACCAATAGTAAATGTTTGATACGGATGTTGCTTTTAGCAACTTGTCAGAATCAATTACATCGCAAACTTTATATGACTACAACTTTAATGCAAGTTTGAGATAAGACAATCTAACTGACTCTAATAACTACTGTCTCTTCAGAACCTACCAGATTCTCAGTATTCCCTCACAATGGGGGTTCAGGTGCATTAGAATTCTGGTGTTGGACTTAACAGCATGTTCCTTTATAGGTTAGCTACTGTTTCTTCAATGTGATTTATGTGGGCAGTGGAATGGAGTAGAAAGATCTTGGAAAAGCCAAAAAGCAGGATTTTGATGACTATTTTTAGTTGGCCTTTTTACCCTCCATCCATTGCAAGTGGTGTTCCCTGATACATACGCACTAAATATAACACCCCTTGAAACATTTATTTAGAGGTATAGCCTATTGATCAGACCAAATCCTACAGGACTGATATCTGGAGACATGTATTAAGTTCTAGGAACTCTTGTGAATTACAAATATATTTGAATCTATGGAGTGTAGAAACATGTACAATAACCCTATTTTGAAACAAAAATAAATAACTAAAATTTTAGCAATTGTTGCTAGATATAATCATATTAGTGCATTTAAGGATTGAAAAATTGAAGATACAAATATACATTGTTGTGAGACTAAATAAATATCAATAAAGAATGACAACAGGAGATGCAACACCAAAAGGTATAATCACAAGAATTTTTAGAATATAAAACTATACAAAATTTAATGAGAGAACATAACCAAGAACAATCGCAGTTTTTGGCAGTTATGAGGACAAGGCTTGGCATTTTCTGAATTTACAGAACTCAATTAGGAAACATAACAAGAGTAGAATGATGGGAATTTACATTTTAAATCCCTTAGCATTATACATGGGCCAAGTGCATCACAACTATCAAAAGTTATGTGTCTGTGTGTGTGAGGGGGGGAAGAGAGAGAGTAACTCCTGTCCACTATCATAAATAACTAGACTTTTTATTTTGACAAAATAATAAAATCAAGAATTAGACAATTACTGAAGCAAATATATAGTCTCTTCTCTTGGTCCAATCTATACAGCATACGGTAACTTGCAAAGCAAATATGTAAGGTCACCACCC